>CM031381.1:19217876-19237875 GCA_018290095.1 Polypedilum vanderplanki | reverse complement strand
AGCACTTTTTCACGATTTGAAAATTATACAACATGTGGACACTTTCTTAATTTAGCATGCTGACTGCTTCCTATAAAGAATGCAAAAAAAGTTTGCTGGTAGCAAGCTAAAATTCGAGTGGAACAGCATGAAAAAAGAATGTTCTTTTTTTAAGAAAGCTATCAGCATGCTTAAATAACTTGCTTTTTAGCAAAGTATGAGAAAGTTAAATCAGAAGAAAACATTACTTGCTGAAAAGTATCTTAAAAGAAGCAAGGCTTGCTGCAAGCAAGCTATGGTTATTCGGGATAGAGATAGATCCAATTAGAGGGTCGCCTCTCTTTTTAAAAATAGATTTATTCTATCAACTCATCATCTACAGAGGCTGCTCATTCTTGACCTCCTTCTTCTTTTATTTCTTTCTCGTCGACATCTCACACAATAGATCTTGAAAAATATAAATTTTAAACTTTCATCCCCATTTCTATTGTGTCTCGGTCTCTTTTTTTCTTCTCTCTCTTTTCAATCGTAACGCATAATTATCGAATTTTTGGTAGACCGTACAACGAAAAAGAATTGACCATAAAAATAACGATCCTTCGTTAATGTTTGCCTATCCTCAGAATTGATGGCAGTTTCTTCTTTTGTTATTGTCAAGTTTGGAAGAATTTTAAGATGCATCAATGTGCATTTCATGTAGTCACAGACGGACATTTTAAGATTATACTTTCAATTTTTAAGGCAACAAAACATCACACAAAGAGAAGAAGACAAAAATTTATTTTTTCTGTTAAAAACTACACGATCCCTTTGCACGTGTTCAAATTACTTTTTTACTCTTCTCGTCTCTTCTTTCGATTGCTCCTTCTTCTCCTCATCCTCCGCTTTTTTCATTTAATGCTAGCCATGATTTCTACCATGAGATTGAGGGCATCTAAAAAAATAAAGAAATGATTAATGGTAAAGAAGGAGAAATAGTTATTAGAGCTTCTATTATTATTAAAAGTGTAAATAATTTTTTAATATTTGATTTATCATCATCAAGATCATTTGAGAAAGCAAAAAAGGATCGGGTAAAAAAGAGGATTTATTTTTCACTCAAACTCGCGAAGGATTCGTTAACGATAATATGAAAAATTTATCACTATTCTTTTATACATTTTTAAGGCTTTGGTGTGAAATTTTGTAAGGGTTTTCGGTGTTATAAATTAAAGGATTTTAATCTCATTTTTAAATGTAAAGAAATTTATAAAACCCTAAAATAACAGTCATTTTAAATTGTTACTCGTTTGTGCATTTTTGTTGTTGCACTTTATTGCTCAAGTTTGTAAACAATTACGAATTTTAATGTTTTTATTGTTGATTTACATGAAAAATAATATTACATCAAGGAAATACTGACAGAGAATTACATTAGGATCATAGAGGCATTTTTAGCAGTACTGAGGTATGTCATTTAATCGAGATATCAATGTTCAAAAATTCTTTTATAAAATTAAATGACAGTGTCCAACAAAATACATTATAAATCACCTAAAGGAACTAAGGAAATACACTTAATCGCGTCCAAATGACTTTTATTCAATTGTTTAATATAAAAATTGACAATATTTCTTGGAAAATTCTTTTTCTTTTTATATCCTTTGAAAAATGTTATTTTTTCATTCCGAAAAAAGCAATAATCGATTCATAAATCTATGCATTATCTCTGTTTAACAAGCACATAATGTATGGTAAATGCAACATCTTAAGAGCCCATTACGTTGCTTTTACTCTACACACACTTAAATGGACAGGAAATGCATTCAAAAATTGCTTTTTCTTCTATGCGTTTTCAAAAGAATGTTCAACAATGCAACAGGAAATTCATACAATACTCATTCTTAAAGACCATCTCAATTCCTTACGGATATTTTGCAAACAAATTTCGAGAGTGGCTTCATAGCCTAGAGAAAGATGCATCCCTGGGCTGATGTGTTTCGATGCGCATCAATCAATCCAATTAGAATTTTTTTATTTCTTTTCATTTCACCTGAATCAAATTAGAAAGAAAAAAGGATTCATGTAGTTATGTTTATTACTATATGTAGAAGAGGGCAATTTAAATTATAATGAAGAAGAAAAGAAATAAAAGAGTTAACACAGTGAGCAAGAGGTGCATTTAAAGGGCAAACAAGTCAGTCCTATAAAATTTCTAATTTAAAAAACTCGTTTCTAATTATACATGCATACGCTGTTAATGCATCACTATTTAAATGCACCTACTATGAAGGATCTTTTTAAATCCCGTTAAAATTGAGGGTATAATAAATTAACTTTCATGGTGCTGCTGCTGCCCTTCATTAACTCCAAACAATAGATTTTCTTATTTCTTGATTTCAGCCGTGATATAAAGATAAATTTATGCATCAAAGAAATTCCATTTACGATGGCGCTCATATTTGATTTTTTTTTTAATAAAGTTTGGTTGGAAAAGAATGTGAGAACGAAAGCAATTTACATTATGATCAGACACGAAAAATCATTAATGAAATTTCTGTTATGTCCTTTGTGAAGAAATTTACATTTTTCATCACTTAAAATTTTATTGATGCGATGCGCTTAAAAATTCTTGACTCGTTGAAAGAGTTTATGAGCTTATGTTCTTTTTTACCAAAGTAATGATATATCATTAATTTTATTTGATAGAGCTATTTTAATGACTTTTTTCGATGCAGTTGATAAGTTTAAAGAATTTATGTCGTCCAAAAATAGGAAATTGACACTTAAAATAGTAGCTCTCTTGAAAAGATTTTCATTTAGATAAGACTTTGCTAAAGATACATTTTATGTAAAAATATTATCTAGATGGACATAGATTTAAGCAATAGGAGGTAGAAAAGTCATTCGAGGCAGACTAAAAATCATTTCTTATACTTTATTTTGTTGATTCCCTACTGAGGATGAAAAGTTATCAGATTTTACTGCTCTACTGTGAGTAGCTACTTATTTAGATTGATAAATTTACTTCAAAACTAAAACAAATATAATTTTTTTCTTGTTTAAATGGGTTTAAATTTTTTGAACTTGATAATTCATTTAACATTGAAAAAGCATTGAAATTCATTTTTCTCAACTCTTTTGATCAAATTTCAACGCATCAATAAAAGATTTTTTCACAAAAAAATTTACCCTTCAAAATGTAGTCAATGCCACGCATGCAACATCATTTTATGAATCCTTTCATGATCAAAATATTTTGATGAATGAACAATGTAAATTGAGAACATTTTGAGCAAGATTTTAAGTTAAAATGATCAGCCACTGCTGCCACCTGATTCGTATCATGATTTCAATTTTTCTTATTTTATTTTCATTTTTAAACTTCATTTCACTTGAATGAATCACAATTCTACTTTCTTTTTAACATTCAATCATGGATCCTTGAACTGTAATAAGACCTTCAACATCCTGTCTCTACATACTTTTAATAATGAATCTTTTGCGTCCATGACGAATTGCGTTTCTTTAAACTGTAAATCTCTTTTCAATTTCTTTTTCTATTCTTTATTTTCAATGTTAATCCTCGAGACGCTGAAACGCCCTTTCTTTGAAAAGTGTCTGATATTTTGCCGAATTTTTCTTATTTTTATGATCAGTAGTTTCTTCAAATAAATGGCAATCATAGAAAAGAAAAAGCTGTAACATGTGTTGGATTTAACAGTGAGAGTTTCATTCACTTTTCAAATATAAAAAATAAGCAAACTCACGTCGGCGGGCATTCATAACCACCCTCAATGATAATTTACTGCTTGCTAAAGATTTTGTGGATTTTTTACAAGATGGAATTCAGTCCATAGCAATTAAGCCACACACTCGAAGTTATTAAGTAATTTTCTATGTTAAAGGATGTATGATTTTCTCATCTTTGACTAAAAAGGAACCGCAAAGTTGCATTTAATTTTTACTTTTTGCCTTTTTTGTAAGACTCTCAATCATTTGCCGACATGTGATGTTTAACATTTCTCTTTTTTAGCATCTATCGACACCACCAATGAAGCATCTTTCTTTTTATCCCTCATTTTTCTCAATAATTGAACATGATCATCTTCAGCAATTCACTCAAACTAATGAATGTGATGTGGAAACAAATATGGCTTTAATTTTCCATCAAATGCACATTCTTTGACATAGATGAGATGACAACAACTTAAAAGGGTCACACATGAATGAATTTTAAAAAATTAACAGCTCAAAATTCCTTCCTAATTAGAAACAGCAGCAGCTTTATCTTATCTCATTCTATGCGAGGATGCGCAAAAGAGAGAAAAATAGTTTTGGTCTTTACGATAGTGGTTTTTTCACTGGAAAATGTGCTTTATGTCATTCAACATTTTGTACACTTGTTGGCAGCCTCTAAAAAGGCCTCCACTCTACGCTACTTTCGAAAGAAATTTGATATTTTTAGAGGCATAAACATTGCGCCGTTATGTAAAAGAAAAATAAAAAAATAAGAGTTCACTGCAGCGATCATAAAATGTCTCAAATTACCAAGCGAGACCATTTTTTAATTATTTAATTTTCGAAGATAATTTATGTATTGTCCCGCATGAAAGAGCTCTCTTGCTTTTTATGAATGAATGGCATCGAGATAATGAGAACATGTTAAGATTTTACGAGTTTTGACAGCGTAAGAAATTTAAGAATTCAAGCAAAAACGAAATGTGACAGGAAGCGGTTAATCACAATATTTTCTAGTGTTTTGCGCTCTAAAAGGATTCAATTAGGCAATTTCTTAATTCTCGTTCTTTTCTTACAATTGAGATGCCTTAATCAACAGCCTTCAGCAGCCACTATTCTTTTTGAAGCCAATAGTCTAAGGGATTTTTTTATTGGTTTCAATTTTACAAAAGATTTCTTTCTTCAATCTTTAATCTCAACAATAATCAAATAAACTACTAACAAAAGTATCGAAAAGAACATTGTTCTATCCTCTCTTTCTATATTTTGTACTGTACCCTCTTTCAGCCTCGATATAAAAGAAAATTAATTTTAAATAGAAATGGTTAGCCTTATATTACACAGCAAAAGAATCCGATAAGCTTTGCTGCTGTTGCTTCATCTATTCAATGCTTTGGAATTCAATAGAGTGAACTCAATATCTCTCTTTTCTAGTTTTTTTGCCTACTTTAGTGCGTAGGTAGACAGAAATAATATCAATTCCCATTCTATTGAAAGATTATTACAATATTACTGTTGTTTACAAATGTTTTGAATCTTATTCTTTTAAAAAATAGCATAGCTCATAAAAGGATCGGCACGTATGGATTGGATTTTCAATTTTATAGGGTCGAACTTAGGGATGAAATTGCAAACATTTCAATTTCCTCATTACATTTCTGACTAATCTCATTTTAACGCATCATAGAATCAACACAAAAAGCCAACAATTTCTGGTGAAAAAAGGAGGAAGATGAAAAAAAATTTTCTTGGCCAATGATCGTGTCATATATCAAAGAAGAATTTTTTAGAAAAGAAAAGCATTGACACATCTTTGAAAGGATACATATATAGAGAGAGATGAAATTGAATAGTTTTTTTACTTCTTTCTTTTCTTCTATTGAATGATGGCCTTCTTCGTCTATTCATATCTGCACGTCTCATGAACTGCTATGTTTTCAAATAAATGTATCTTGTTTTGTGTAAATAATGCAATCATTCCTCCTGTGAGACTATGCATTGTTTAGCATACATAGCGAAAAACTTTTTAATAGACACAATAGCTTGGGACTTAGTTTCATCACAGCTAGAAACTATTATGTCAATGTAGAAGAGCTTGTTAGGGAAGAAATTGTGGCCATTGTGTAATTGGTGTTGTAAAAGGCATGATTTATTTTTTTTACGAATTTTTTGTGTGTTTATTGATATGGAAAAATTTCTATTCACTTCAACTAATTTCTCTCTTTTTTCTAAAAGATTATAATAAGACGAACATCTTGGGTTCGTCTTGTGAATAGATCACACGTCGATAAAATTACCAAAAATATATTGTTGGCTACAGCATACTGTTTTTACATGAATTTTAAAAGAAAGGCTTTTCTGCTGCTGCTGTATTTAGAATTCAAAATTTGTAGAATTATTTTTGTTGCAAGAAGAATGAAATTTTGCTTATGAGGAAGTTTAAAAGAAGAAATAATATAATGGAGCAAAAAAGCTGCTTCTGAAATAAAAAAAAGTATAAAAAACACTCGAAGCATTTTGAAGTTCATAAAAAGTATCAAATTCTTTTTCTATGTTTTGCAGATAACATATGAAAGTCATTAAAAAATTATTCGCTTATCTTTCTTACTAATATTACAACCATAATTTTTTGCCAGTAAAATACCATTGAAAGAATCAAATGACAAATTTACTTTAATAAATATGGTTCCATGTCTGTCATTAAGGAAATTTGATCTTTCTCCACTTCAGAATGTGCGCATAACTATGTCTTATTTACACGAAAATATTTTTTGCTTATCAAAGTGTCAACATTTGTTTAAATTTTAAACACACATGTTGATAAAATCAAGCAGACAATTTTGTCGCAATTTTTATAAAATAATATAAAAATGAATCCTTCTAACAACCATCAACCATATCAAATTCTTCGCCATAAAAACCTCAACACTAAATTATTTCATCGTATGACACAAGATCAAATGTCACACTTTAATTTTATTTACTAACAGTGCAGAAAACAATTGAGATGACACTTGATTTTCGAGAGTACTGCATGAAAATCAATTTCAGTAGACAAAATTAAAGCGAATCATTAACCGAAAAAAATTCAATTTTCACGTATTATTAAGAGTCTGTAATCTGAAGATTCTGTAGCCATTTCCAATTTCTAATTTTCAAAATACAAACAAAAAACTAGATGGAACGAATGGATTCAGTAAATGACAATCAATTATTGCCTTGCATTTCTATAGAAATCCTAAAATCCTGACGTTCAACAACTGCTCGTTCTTTAACAAAATCATTTATCCATTACAAATTGCGGAACAGATAAATAACAAAAAATGCATTCATGAAAATTCTAAACGGGGCATTTTCTATGGACGAGATTGCTTTTTCTTTCTGATATCCGTAACGAATATGATTTTTTACGATTGCCTGAGCCTAAAAGGTGCAAAATTTCTTTTTTTCTTTTTTGATTAATTAACTTCAGATTTTAATTTTTAATATTGTAAAATTGCGCTTAATTTTTGTTAAAGCTGCTAATGACCACCATCATTGCTCATTTTTATCCTTCTTTTTGAAATGCGGTAGATCTTTGCTCAGTGAGATGTTTATTGAGACCAACATGCATGTTGTTGACATATAGCAAATAGGCAAAGGCATAAATTAGAAACTTTGATTGCTCCTGTTCCCACAATACGTGCATGCAGCATAGAAAGATGTGCTCCTTTCAATCGACATACAAATAGAGTCACAATTCGTTCCATTCCAATGCTAATGAAAAGTGTTGAAGTTAAAGACACAAAAGAAAATTTTTTCTTTCACAAAAAAGTCCCAAAAAATTGCAAAGAAACTTTTTCCTTTTTTCTCATTCTCTGTTCTCTTTTTTTTGGTGTAACAATAAGTTCAAATATCTTTTACAAATTTACCGTTCAAATGGTGGTCTTTTGAAATCATAAATCGGAATTGCTTCGCGATTTGTTCTGGATTAAAGATTTTAAATGGGTAAAAATACCATTACTTAATATATTATTATTGTTAAAATTTACTGCTTGCAGATGGAATCTGAATATGTTTTTCTTTTTGAAACTTTTAGATCTATAAATGGCATCAATTGTTAGTTATGCCTTTTTATGAAAATTGACTGATGAGGTTTTGGTCTAAAGAAGGATTATATTTACATTCAAATCTTTCCTGTATTTAAATAAAGTTTTTAAAGGATATTTAAATAATAAAATAGAGTAGCATTTATTTTTGAGTGATTGAGTTTTCTATTTAAAAATATTTTTATGCCTTTTGATTTCTTTTCATACAATATATTTTTTTTAATGCATCAAAAAAGATTTTGTTTCGATTTTTCTTCTGAGTTTAAAACCAGTGACCAAGTACCCGTGTTGCAGATCGGTGTACTTAACCGCATTTTTGGTGCCTAGATTAGTGTTTTTTACAAATCACAGAATTATCAGATTCATTTTAATGAAAATAGCTCCGCAATTTAAATATATATGGATCGAGTTATTTTTAATTGTATGAGAAATTAGTCCGTAAAGTCTCGGTATATTAAATATAAATTTAATTTTTGTAAAACACTTTTAGTTTCGAATGATATAATAAATTTAAATTGTGGTAAATATCAGTCATTTAGCATTTCGGAAATATAATTCATGAAAACTCGAGTTATGTAACTGTTACGAGCGATTCCTAATCGTTTGACTTTCCGATTTCTTTGTAAAATATTTTGTTTGATTGATTGTAAAACAACGGTCGAGCCGAATTCAAACTACATGTGTTGCGCGACAATCGTTTAAACATTTTGTTGCGTGATAAATGTTGCGCAACAAAAAATTTTATAAACAAACAGGGGGCGTATAACTTGGAGGAAAATTTTTCCTCTTTAAAGAGTAAAAAAGAGTAAAAAAGAGGAAAAAAAGAGGAAAAAAGAGGAAAAAAAGAGGAAAAATGAGGAAAAAAGAGGAAAAAAAGAGGAAAAAAGAGGAAAAAAGAGGAAAAAAGAGGAAAAAAAGAGGAAAAAAGAGGAAAAAGAGGCAAAAAGAGGAAAAAAAGAGGTAAAATGAGGAAAAAAGAGGAAAAAAAGAGGAAAAAGAGGAAAAAAGAGGAAAAAGAGGAAAAAAGAGGAAAAAAGAGGAAAAAAAGAGGAAAAAGAGGAAAAAAGAGGAAAATTTTCCTCTTTTTTCCTCATTTTTCCTCCAAAAATTTTTTTCCTCCAAGTTATACGCCCCCTGTAAACAAAATTTCAATATATTGAAAATTTAATTCGTAATTTCCCAAGTTATATGACTACCGGTCATAATAAGGACCGGTCCTTATATTCGAGGGAAGACGGTAGTGAGAGAAATATAAATAAGCGTCGCCGCAGTAACTTTTTAGCATAAAATCTAATGCAAAAAACCGGAAGTCGGTAGCTAGTTTTCGAGATCTCAGAGGGACACCCGGCCGAACAGCCAGCCAGCCAAAGTGAATGTATAAGCTGCATTGTTGTTCCAAAAATGCGCTAAAAATCTCTTCATTTTGAATAATTTTTAATTTATTTTTTGTTTTTAAATCTTTAAACTCTTTAAGTAGCTTTCTTCTCTTTGGACTTTCTTTTCTTGTTTAAAAATTAATTAACTGATTGTAATAATTTTAATCAAATCTGAAATGATTTTTAGCGCATTTTTGGAACAACAATGCAGCTTATAATTTCACTTTGTTCGGGCTGTTCGGCTGTGTCGCGGGTTTTGAGATCTCGAAACTATAAATAGCTAGAAACTTGCAGTTTATTGCATTTTTATTTGTGCTATCGAATCAGTTCGGGGAAACATAGTTATATAAGTTGTCATTTATTACGATAATCTATAAATTACGAAATTAAATTTCCATATTGAATATTTGTAAACAAAATTTTTTCGCGCGAAAACGATTGTAGCGCCACCAACGGCGAAAATTGGAACTAATTAAATTTGACTTGATCGTTATACAGAAAACAATATTATGTTTCGAATCGAAAGTTGTGAAAAGTGTTTCTAATTCTAAATTGTTGCATCGTATTATCTTTTGTATTGGTTTGTATTATTTATTTTATTATCAATTCGAAATCGAAATGTAACGGAAAATTTAAATTTTTTAGTGCGCGAAGCTGCGCTTAAGTTAATGTGTAAACAAAAAGCAAAATCTAAATTGCAAAAGTTTATTGAAAATTTTTTTTGTGCCTAAGTATCAATTTCTTCGTATCGTACCTGAAAATGTTATTACAATCACATTACACAACACACAATGATTCGAAAACATAACCATAATCGTATCGGATCAAATTTTCATGAATAGTCATATCGTCACACTTCAAGAATGCTGGGCAGTCGATAATGAAAGTTACAACATTCCAGACTTTGAAGAAATATCGCGAAATTGATTAATGGGTCGACCGCGAGCATTCGGAACGATTAATTTTTGCAAATTGACTGTTGAACCTCGTATTACTGATCGAATCGAAATTGAAAATGGGAACTCGAATAATCACGTCGAAATAAGTGGCTTCAAATTGGAAAATCGATTAACAATAATCCATCATCGAGTCTCGATTTACTAAAGGAAACACTTTTGGAAGTAAAGGATTATATCGACGAGAGTGAAAATATTCTGATTCTTGGCGATTTTAATCACGAATTGAAATTGGGCAGTCCACTCGAGTTGTTCATGCTTCAATCTTTTGGCACAAGACTGTTCTCACCACGCGAATTGACAACAAACGCTCGAACAGTTATCGATGGAGTGTTCGGTCGAATCGAAGATTATAATGTCGAAGTTTTTATCTATGAATCGTATGCATCTCATCACAAACCATTAGTCATCCAAGTACATGAATTATAAACTCACTCATTTCAAAACACTATGAATTAATAAAATGTATTCAAATCGTTAACTATTCTTTTATTCAACTTGTTAATATAACTGATCTAGGCGCCAAAAATGCGCTAAAGTCCTCTGATGTACGCAGAGACTTTCCCATCATGTTATATTTTAAAGAAATTTCAAAAATTAAATTATGATGCATCAAGAACTCAATATATTCATAAGTTATGTGTCATTGTATTTCAAATCTTCAAATTTAAATAAAAAACTTTAATTAGATTTCAATCTAATAAATAAAAAAAATTCTGATAGGCATAATTCAAAAGCTTCACATTATTTTAGCTTTCATTTATTCGCTAATAAGATTTAAAGATTCTTGTAAGAAAAATGAAAAATAATTTTTGGCGCGTTCTTTTCAATAAGAATGAAATGAGAAATAGAGAAAATAAGAGAAGATGACAAACAAGAAATGAGGCAAGAGAAACGAAGATAAAAATTAAAAATTTTTATGGGACATAAACATAAACATTAAAACACGTGTTGCCCATATTATTTACTGAAATGTTGCATGTTAAAAGAGGGCAAAATAAAAACGCAAAAAATTAATTTTTATAAATATAAAAAAAGTTATTCTTATTTTATTTGGAAGACATTCGATTAAAACTAATTAAAATATACATAAAAACTAATTAAAGCAGAAATGATCACGAATTGTCGAGCTAAATCACATTTTGTTTTTATAAACTTTGTTTTTTTTTTGAGATCAAAGGAAGAACTTTGTTGCTGATTTGCATGGCACATTTTATGCTTGGACCCAGCGATCGAATGAATGCGATTGTTGTTGCGGCAATTGGCGGTTGCTTGTGCATTGTTTTGCTTCGATAAGATCATCGTTGTAACGCTGTGTGGTGGTCCAGAAGAAAGTTCCCATTTCTGTTTTTGCAAAATGAACTGGAACATAAACTTCTTCGTTACTGACTGGTGTCAATTTGCAATTGTTTTCTTCATCGTAAACGTAGATGGCAGAATTTTCATCACAATGTTTAATTTCATCAATGATGCGTGTTTCGAGCTCTTCATTGAATTGATTGTTGTCAATTTCATGAGTATAGCTGTAGATGTAGTCATCGCTGTAGTATTGCTCATCTTCATAGTCATATGAGACATTTTTACACTTGCAGACAGTCTTTGTAGTTGTTAATTTTGCTGTGCCTTTATCTGTATTGCCATTGCTCTGCTTGATGATGTTTGATCAGTGGCTTCAGCAGCTTCTTAAGTCTATAGCTCGGTGATCTTTTGAACTTTTGAACTTTTGATCGTTGAGTGTATTCTCATTGATGCTGTTGTTACTCGAGATGATGTACTCGTTGTAGTAAATTGATTGTTCCATTTTTTCGTAAATTTTTTTAAATTTAAATTTTCTTATAAAAATCGTCACTTGTTGAGCTTCGTAAAGCACTTTTAAATCTGAATGAATCTTCAGCAAGTGCTGGCCCTTTTATAGCAATCGCTTCACCCTCAATCGTATCATTCTATCTCGCTTTTACACATATGCAGGCATACATTGAAATCTCTTTCGCCTATTTTCTGTTTCACTCACGCACACGCATTTATAAAACTTGAGCACATGGACGAATCAGAAGCGAGATATAGGGGCAGGTGTTGTGCAACACATATAGAAAATATAAGGCTCTCGAAATCTGTGGGAAAATGTTTCGTTCCTCGCTCTCACCAAAAATTTTCGTATTAATTTTTTTTGCTGGCAGATGGTTGACGGAGGGTGATTTCATGCATTCACTGAGGATCTACATAAATGTGATTGAATAACAGCTCATGGGATATGGAAGATAATATGTTTATTATATTTATATATATATAGGGACGCATAATTGAGTATCAGTGAAGAGTTAGTTAGTTAAATTGTTTATGATTTCATGTGCATTGCACTGCACTCGCTCTCGTCAACAATTCATTAAGGGAGAGAAAAGTCAAATAGTATTATTAATTGCTGGGGTCGAAATCAATAAGATTTTAATATCTAAAGTGTGCACATTACACTTGCTCGTTTTTACATGCACTATTTATAAATCATCAAGTGTAAAACACTATGAAAATTTTCTCTCACACTTTTTAGGGTTGTAAAATGCAAATGTTTTTGCATGTGCAGAGGATAATCATAAAATATTCATTTGCATAGACAAATTTCTATTTTAATGTGCTTTTAGAACCTGATTTTCTGTTTTAGTAATTTGTTTGTTTTATAGACCTGTGAAAATTTGTTAATGCACAAACATAAATTAAATCTAGTGTGGGAAAGCAAGTGAGAATCCTTCTATAATTTACCTGCATACAGTTTTAAGATAGAATACCTGTTGTGTTGATGCAATGAGATGAGAAAATGCATCGATATTTATTGAGAATTTTAGGGAGCGTTCCCACACTCTTGCTAGGACGTCATATTGACACATTGATTGTCCTTTTTTCTCTTTTTTCTTTTCTTTTATTCAATTTAGTGCAGTTTAATTTATATTGGGATTTTTTATTATTATTCTTGTGTGTGAGAAATTGTGGACACAAAAAAACTCTTTTAATGACCATAAAAAGGTTCAATTAGGAGTTTGTCAATGTTATGTGAAAATTGCGAGCAAATGAATCACGTACATGCGATGTTCAATCATCCTTGAAATATTTTCTTCCCGAAGCATGAGCACGTTCGTATAGCCGTAAGATAATATTTTTCTTACACTTTTTCTTTTTTTGCCATTAAATAGACAGGAAGTTTATTTTTTATTGTTGATTGTAAAATTACTTGGCTCAATTGTATGCTCGGGAGAGGATTAGACAATTTCTTCATAGACCAAAGAAAGAAAACATGGACAAAAGATTTAAATGCATAAAGGACAGGAAACGAGAAAATTTACTCGTACTTACTTACTCATGAATGTCCTTAATGGCACGTACAATTGTGCGTATGAATAATCGCTGAAGCATGCAGAAATCTGATAAGCAATGGAAAGAGATTTTTTTACTTATTCTTTCTGCTTATTATGTCATTTAAAACTGAGTATTTTAAGTAAGTTATTGTATGTGTACACAAACAATTTAATTGTAATGAAATGTGATACATTTCAAGAATATTTTCACTTCATTACATGCAATTATTCTTAATTTTACTTAAAGAAATATTTTACTTGAATTCTTGGAAAGGTTTTATTGCTATTTATTGGGAAATTGACTATTTGATAAATTTGCAGAGTTTGGCAGATTTCTTTTTATTGCTAAATTTTTAATTTAAAAGAATACAAAAAAGTCAATAAACATATTTTCAATATAGGATAATTTATTTTAAATTAGATACCCATAAACTAGTAAAAATTTAAAATGAATTATAAAATAATCAAATGACATGGAAAGTGTCCGTGCGTAGTAGGGGGACACTTAAGCGCAATTTTTGTGCCTAGATCAGTGTATGTTAACAAATTACAGACTTATTAGATTAGTTTGAGAAATAAATTCATAGTTTAAAATAATTTGATCAAAATAAATTCAAAATATAGGAGAAATCATATTTATAAAATTTTGATGTATGAAAGTACGGTAAGCGTTTTTAATTGATGTTGAATTCAGAGAATATTCTAGGGTTCGAAATAATCAGGTAAGAAGAAGAATTATCAGATTATTTTTCTTCTTCTTATTCTTTTTTTATATGGAAAAATGAATAAGAAGAAGAAAAATAATCTGATAATTCTTCTTCTTACCTGATTATTTTCGAACCCTAGAATATTCTTATTATAATTTTGTTAACTTGAAAATAACCGTTGAGTAATATTCAAAATATTTTAAGTTCTAAGATTTGCCGTTGGTGGCGCTGCAATCGTTTTCGCAGCCAACTTCAGATTATTTACATTTTTCAATTTGGTAATTTAAATTCGTAATTTTCTAATTATTGAAATCAAAGGCAACATTCTAATAAAGATTGCCGCCAGTAACTCGATAGCACAAATCAAACACAGCAAACCGGAAGTCTCTAGCTATTATAGTTTTCGAAATCTCAGCCCGGAGCCGTGAGCCAGCCAGCCAGCCAGCCGTTCAAAGTGAAATATTTTTAGTGAAACTTCAAATATTTTGAATATTACTCAACCGTTATTTTCATATCAATAAAATTTGTCATCAAAAGATTCAGTAAATTAAGTATCAATTAAAAACACTCGCCGTACTTTCATACATCAAAATTTTATAAATATGATTTTCCCTAAAATTTAAATTTATTTCGATCAAATTATTTTAAGCTGTGAATTTGCAGGGATGGGACACTTAGGCGAAAGGTTTTGCCTGTTTTTGCCTACTTTTGCCTGTTTTTTTTGTTTTTTGTCACATGTGACATGTTTTTTGTTGCGAAACAAATTGTTTACAATTTTTGAAAACTTTAAACAAATAATATAGAAACTTCTAAATCAAGTTTTAAACAATGTAGCCATAATTATTAAACTATGCATTTCAATTATGATGTCTTTTAAAATGAAATAAGTAAGAATTTTGTAAAAATTAAATTTTTATTGAAAATAAACAATTTTGTTTATGTCGCGTGTGACAAAAAAATTTTTTGCCTATTTTTGCCTGTTTTTGCCTAAATTAGTTTTTTTCGCCTTTCGCCTAAGTGTCCATCCCCTTGTGAATTTGTTTCTCAAATGAATCTAATAATTCTGAAATTTGTTTACATACACTGATCTATGCACAAAAATGCGCTTAAGTTGCCCCTACTACGCACGGACACTTACCATGTCATTTAAACATTTCATTCATAATAAAAAACTTTAATTCTACTCAATAAACAAAAAATTTCTTCTTCAATCATATCAAAAATTAATAGCATAAGTAAAAACTTCCTGAACATCATCGTACAATTCAAACAAAAAATTCTCTCTTTATTAGCCGCAATCGACTTTAATCATACCACCACAAAATCTCAAAGCATCAATTTATGCTCATTATGAATTGTGAAGTTATCCAATTAGAATTTAAATAAATATTGATTGCCCTAATGGGAACAATCGGAAGTAGATTGTTGAACATGACAGTCATCATTTAATTAAGTGAGAAAGATAGAAAGGAATTGTAAGTGAAGTAAAGCTTATTGGAATCTTTTGACTTACACTTGTTGATTTCTCGCTGTCTATGTTTGTTTCCCATTTGAAGCTCTTAAATTGAAATAAATCATGTTGAGAGTGAAGGGAAATTAAATCGTGTGTTGTTTGATGAGAGAGAGAAAGATTTTTAAAAATGATGATGAATTACTTTGCGTAACGATGAAGCGATTTTGATAATAGATTTTTGTTTCAACGCTGCCTGATTTGATCTCATGCGTGAAAGTTTTGCAAAAAGCAAAAATTATAATGATCATAAAAAATGATTGATTTTTATTGCTAAATTTTTCATGCCGAATTTTGATGTCAAACCATAAATACATAAGAAATAAGAAACCGCAAAATTTAAATAAATCATCAGCTCATTAAAATTTTGCCAATCCTGAGAAAATGTCTTTGTAAAAATTTCTGGAATGTCAAAAATAATAACAAAACCACAGTGAGAGAAATAGTAAATTTCCGCGTTGTCTAAACCACTTGTGTATTGATGACGCAATTTCATTCATTATTATTCCCTCCTTTTTCACATGATAACTAAATAGTAAATAAAAAATTCCATCATGTTCGATGAGGTGTGTACACACAGTGAAGAAAAGCTCGCATATCAAAACAAGCGAAGTAGCGATTGCCATTACACACGTATAGCACACGAAATTAATTTTATTTTAGCTTCTCCCTTCCTTCCAAGTTTCTCATATCATCAGCCTAAAGTCATACCCCACGTTAGTACCATATGCCGTGCACACATTATTAAATCGTGTCTGAATCATTCTGCTGGAATTCTTTACGAAAGAAAGAAGCAGCACTTTCGTATTTTCCCATGCTCAAAAATCAATTAATTTTTTCAACGCTCTATAACAATAATATTCCGGTGTGTTCTCATACTCATTCAAAAGAATAAGGCAAGGGCAAGAAGAAAGCAAACGAGTCCCTTATGAATGTATGTGTGTGTGTGAATGCTAGTCTTGTGCATGCCACAATCGTAATCTTTGACAAACATCAGCTCATTTCTTCTGTATGTACATAAAGCATACTTCTTCTTGCCCTTTTTCACCATCCATTAAAGAAATAAGAAGAAGAAGAGTAAACTAAAAACCATGGGAACTTTTAGCATGTGTTCACAAAACTCTTCAAAAATAATGCTTCACTTTTGTTAATGCCTTTCTTTCGGGTATGTTCGTGTTGATCGTTATTATTCCTCTTAAAAGCATTTCAGTGTTGTCTGATGAAAATTAAATTTTAAGGAATAAATTTTGTTGCAGTTGCAATACTAAACCCTAATATGTTTGTTATTTCATTCAATTTATCCATTTTACATGAAAATGTCTTGCCTTTATAGAATCGTGCTCTACACACTTTATTTTTTGTTATCTCTTTTCTCTTTCTTTTTCCTGTGTGACTGAATGCCATTAAATTATGTGTAATAAATTAGTAAATATTTATTAGGAATCATTTAAATTTTCAAAATAAGAAGAACGAAAATTATGTAGAATAGCTGTGACATTTAATCATACATACAGTGATCTTGAAAAACAAAATAACAACATGTGCAGAAAAAGAAGAATAACATATATATATATGAATGTCTCACAAATCGTGGGAAAGCCATCAGAAATTTACGCATTCTTTATTTCTTCTTTATTTTGTAAGATGAGATGCTTAGTGCTGTATTTTTGCACATAAAGAACTCATTTAAGAATATTATTATGGTGTGCATTAAATGTAATGGTTAAGTGGAAGTGAATGAGGTTTTAAATTTCTTTCCATCCTGTCCTTCTCTTTGCTTCTTTCTGACCATCGTAAGGCATTGTATAAAATTTCGCGCATGTTTGGCGTCATTGAAGAGCGAGAAAGAAAAAAAACAAAAACCGGGAGTTTGAAAAATCATGCTTATGAATAAATTTGCCGTTGCGATCGCTCGTGGCACAAAAACTGATAATTTTTCTTCACTCTTGATGTTATTTTCTCGCATTGAATAACTAAATAAGCGGCTACTGTGTATAATCAAAAATTTAGACATCATTTTCATTATAAGACAATAAAATTGAGATAATTTTAACATAAACAGGAAATATCAATAATGCTATAGCTGAGACAAATGAATACGAACTGCGACGGTGATATCAATATTCATATCTATTCAAAAACAAAGTCATCAACCTCCTTTCTCATTTGAAAAAAGTCCACACTCGTGCGAGAGCTCCAAAAAAAAGTTTTTTATTTTTAAATTGCCGCCATTCAGTCGTGGATTATATAGCTCTCACAATAGCCCCAATGTCGGCTAGCCAGTTATTTACAAATGACGATGATAATAAATAAAAGCATCCATAATCTTCAACTTCCTTTTCAACGACAAAATCAATCATGTTGAATTAGTTGGTGTTGTTGACCGACCAAAAGAGATACATACATACATTTATAGACAGATGTGGTCTACATTCTAATAGCCAATTATTAGCGTTTACTATAACAGCATTAAATGAATGCATTGGAATGTTTTAGCTACAAATAGCGAAGCACATCCGCTCATTCACTAAATTAATAATCACATTATTGTACACAATATACATATCAGCACACGCCGTCCACACTCACTCATTCAATAGCAGTAGCAGCTAGACATGCTTTTTTCTTTTCAAATATTATATGTATGTAGCTCGCGCTCACTTATTCACTCGCCGCTTTTGCTTGTTGTGGCTGATGCTGACAATAATAAATAAAAACAACAATTCCATATAAGAAAGAAAAAGAGAGAAGAAAAAGAAACATAAGAAAAGATTATGGCACAAGCGGAGGGCATGCGAGCAAGCAAGCGAGTCATCCATTAAGACAAACGCGAAAAGATAAATTAACACTTTACCATTCATCAGACCAGAGTAGAGCAGCAAGTAGTGGTTGATGATATGAAATCTTTATTACTCTACTATGAAACTGGTTATATTGGCAGCAAGCGAAGAGTTGTATTGCGTTAAGCGAGCAATCAGCATCACCCGTCG
Source organism: Polypedilum vanderplanki (assembly GCA_018290095.1). Lineage (NCBI taxonomy): Eukaryota > Metazoa > Arthropoda > Insecta > Diptera > Chironomidae > Polypedilum > Polypedilum vanderplanki. Next base: position 19,219,205 of record CM031381.1, on the reverse strand, counting down.
ATCTCTGTTTATACATTCTCATGTCGTCATTTATTCAATAAACTTCTAAATATTAAGAAATATAGAGAAAATTTTAGTCATTTTGAATTTTTTAATGTAAACAAGCAAATTCTGACTAAACAAATTTCTTTATTTTAATTTTATAGAATAAATATCATTTCTTTAAAGTCAATTTTTAAATAGAATAAAATATTCTATTATTTCTTATTAAATTTAAGCCTTTTAAAGAGAGAAAAAGGTGAAACGAGAAGAAGTGGAAATTGTATGTATCTCTGTTTATTATATTATTTCTTTAACTCGCTTGCTAGCTCGGCGCTGGAAGTGAATATAATAATATCAGTAATAACAATAAATGGCATTAAGTATTAAGAATACGGCAGCTGGTTTTCTTTTCTTTTCTCTTCTCTCCTCAGCACGTGTACTATAAAGATGATATCCCAGCGAAGTCAAAAACGCTTACTCGAGTTGACATATTTTTGCTAATTAATAAAAATTATTACAATCAAGTGCATGAATTAAAACAATGAAATAAAAATAATTCCGTTAATTGAAAACAAAATTTTCAAAAATAAAAAACAATAATTTGCAATGGTAATTCATCGAATGACCACGTGCCTCAATAAATTAATCCATAAAGTCATCAATTGAGGCGAGTGTGAAACGGCACAGGAATATATATTAGCATGTGCTACTAAGCAGCAAGCAGATGTAATTCAATAGGGCGCGCCTGTGTGTCGTTTTTTATTCAAGAAGTCTTGGGAATTGCTTCGATTTTCGTTCCCACGGTTTGAAGAAATTTTTCTCGTTCTTCTTGCTGTTATTATTCTCCCCTATATATTTCTATATCGTTCATGCTTGCCGAGTGATGTGATGTGGTGTTTGTTCAACAATATATTCTCTCATTCTTTCATTCTCTCCTTCTTCGTATTCATTGTGATGTTGTGTGTATGATTTCGTCGCATTCAAGCTCGCTTGTGCTACGGTCATATAAATATAAATAATCCCCGGCATATTACTACTGCTACTTTTGCTTTGCTCCAAAGTGATGGAAAAATTTTTTTTACTCGCATGCTCCATTCTCCCATTCAATTTAAATAGTTTTGTATTTTTTTATGATGATCATCATCATCAGTCGACCGGGTTTTTTTTGCAACGAACGGAAATGGCGAGCCAAGTGCTGATAATGATATGAATGAATATTTTTACTCTTCTTCTTGTCGCCTGAGTTTCTCTGTGTTTTTTTTTTTGCGCCATTCACTACAATCCTTAAATCAGTCTGACATTAACTCTGTCGCTTTGTGAATGACTACTGGAATAACAAGTTGTTGG
>CM031381.1:19192378-19217377 GCA_018290095.1 Polypedilum vanderplanki | reverse complement strand
GAGGAGATGTGTCGATGATAAAATTACATCGAATAACCCTAATTACTCTTGCCTCAGGCTGATAAGTAAGACTTTTCATTCACGAATTTTGCGAAATTAAATGAAAATATTTTTTTAAAAATAACACGATATTTTGCGCATTTTTGCAATGCTAAATTTTTAAATTGACAGAACAAAATAAACAATTTTATTAAATTAGAAGAATTGCAGTTTGTTACTTTTCAAATCTTATGATCAACAAACTGATAAGAAAATCTTTTAAATTATTTTTTAATAATGATAACATCAAAAATTAATTTTTATAACTCATTAGCTACTGGTTTTTAATTAAAAATAAAACTTTTGATCTTCAAACATTTTAAATCATAGGTCAATCAACTTATTTAATTTCAGTAGTTAAAAAGAATCCCTATTTAATGTGAATCACAAAAATCCAAGTTCAAATGTGTGAAGAAATTTAACTAAAATTCTATTATTCATGCGCGCACATTCCTGTGTGTGTCGAAAGTCTAAAGTGTGACCGTCAATGAGTCATATATACATAACAATAATATCAAAAAATTCATTTCCCATGAAGAGCACACGATGAACACTATACGACCCCTTTCACAAAAAAATATTATTATTTTTATGTACGCATTGTTAAATGCCATGCTTTATACCATGCCACATTATCAGCACCCAAGAAATCGAAGAAGTAGAAAGGAAAGAAAATTATCCACGATCATGTACCGAAAATACAAACTTATTATTCATATATAGATGAAATAATGATACAAATATCCCAAAAGGAAGCACATCATCATCATTTTCATTCCCTTTATAACGTTTCTCTCCTTTTCATGCATTTAACAACATTTCTTCTTACTCTCTCGCTAGTCGGTCGACCTAACTTGATTGTTCATTGTTGTACAACGAAAAAAAAAGAAAGAGAAGAAAAAAATCTTTTTTTAAAAAAATGAGGATTAAGGAATCGTCATTGTAGTAGCCATTCAATGCCATTAGCTAGAGCAAGATAGAAAGAATGCAGAAAAGAGATGGGGTGAATACGAGAGCAGCTGTATGTAGAAGAAAAAAAACAGGTGGTTCTAAACCGTGAGAAATGTATGCTTCGAAAAAATTGTTTCCCACGTTTTGCTCTGCGAGTCCCTTGTGTGCCTGTGTGCTACGCTTCGTGTGTTCGTATTTATCCCGAAGCCCGATTGTATGCATGCATACGAGAAGGGCTATATAAAGACGAGTGAGTGTTGAGCATTCGTATTATTCTTTCGTTAGCTCTCGTACTGTAAAGACCGTTCAAAAAAACGCTCTGATCATAAAAAAAATTTAAAAAAAATTATCAAAAAGTGAGAGAAAATCAAAAGAAAATAAAAATAATTTGAACATTAGAAAAATAAAAAAAATAAATAACAAATAAAAATGAAGAATATGTGCTATGAAACATCATATCAAAATATTGTCAGTGAAGTTAATGTGATGAAATCAAAAAGTTCAATGATGACAAGTGAGCCAGTTAGCCGAACATATCAATATCGCAAAGTGATGAAACCAATGTTGGAGCGCAAAAGACGTGCACGCATTAATCGTTGCCTTGATGAACTCAAAGAATTGATGGTTTCAGCATTGCAAGCTGAGGGTGAAAATGTCTCAAAATTGGAAAAAGCAGACATCCTCGAAATGACTGTTTCTCATCTTCACAAATTGAGACGTCAACAAAGACTTGCACATGCAAATCCAGTTATTAATGAAGATCGTTTCCGTGCAGGATTTACACATGCAGCAAATGAAGTTTCACGCATTCTTGCATCAATCCCAGGCGTTGATATTTCATTGGGAACAAAATTAATGACACATCTTGGCATGAGCCTCAATACAGTTGACAGCAAAAATCGTCCATTGTCAATTCAAACACCTCAACAACAAATGTTCACAACTCCACCAATTTCACCAACTTCATCACTCTCGTCAGGCTATAGCAGCAGTCGCGAGAATGGAGTCAGTGTAATTATGACAACAGCCAATCAAACCATGCTACGCACTCCAACACCAACTCATGAGTCCAATTATGAGCCATTGACACCAATGTCATCACGTTGCAGTCAATCATCATCATCACCGCAACCAATTGATTATCATCGTTCAACAACACCCGAATATGGTCTTCTGAAAGTTGCTAGCTTTGCACAACAAACAGCACCATCAGCATCATTATGGAGACCATTCTAAATTTTTGACTGAATGAAAAACAAATTTTGATTGGAACAAGCTTTAAAAAAATCATCACATACAATTTAGTTTATAAGTGAAAAATTATCCCAGATAAGCATTTAATTAGTTTTCCCAAGTGAAACCAAAAAATCTAGACAAACTCAAAAGAATGAAGAATTTCTTTCGATCTCAAAATAATTATTGCAAGTTTTTTAGATTTTTGTTTTTTGCACAAGAGCTTTAAAGAAATTTTTTTTGTTAATTAAGATTTTCCTCCTTTATGTATGTTTGTGATAACGTTCTTAAATTTGTACGTCTATCATATTAATATGAAAAACTGTGATCCCTTTTTTCTCATAATGAATAATTAAGATGAAGAAATATTAATAATTAAGCGGAAAAAATAAATCAAATCGAATTCGAAAAGAATTTTTTTAAAAAATGAAATTTTTTGGGTCTTCTTTCTTTTCTACTTTTACAGCATTTATAAAAAATTTCTTCTTCCTCTACTTTGTGTGTTGATCCTTCGAGGTTGTCTCTTTCCCATGATTGCGTTATTTTTTTTTTGCTGCTTCAAAACCGAAACAATAAGAATGAAAGAACAAAGAGGAGAAAGAAAGACTTATAAGAATTTCTACGTATGTAAGCTTTTCTCACTCATTCTCTTCCCATGGAATTGACTTCATGAATCACGAAGAATAAATCTAATAAGCATGATCGTGCATTCTTAAAAAGGTAAAAATGGTGAGGTAAAAATGAGTATAAGAAGAAGCAAAGAGATAAAGTAGCACACAGCGCGGGCACACTTCAAGAAATTTTTGTTGATCTCGCGTTGATAAAAAATTGCCATATAAAGTTTCATAGCTCTCATTGTGATAAGAGAAAAAAAATGTTTGGTCATAACAAGTGTTCTTGGAATATTGTTTTTTCTTTTGACAAATTGTGAAATTTTATAAAGTGGTTTTTTCTGGTTCCTTATTGCACGAAAAATTTTCCTTGTGGGTGTGACATTAAGTAACTGATAAGTGATTATTGAGTTGTTTATGACAATTGTATTCTTGTTGACGTAAACTTTCAACATTGACTGAGTTTATTTCATTTGAAGCAAATGCTCTCTTAATTTTTTTATATTTTAAACACGTATCATACGAGACATGCATGAATCTTTTTTTTTAAAAATATTCTCAAACTTTGCATGATAAACTTTGTATTTGAATCGATAAAGAAATTTCATGGAAATTCCGAATGCGTGTGTGGTTTATTTCTGCTCTTTTGTACCTTAATTATAATTTAAGCAGGGTTGGAAATCTGTCAAATTCTGTCGACAGATTTTTTCTGCCGCAGATTTCATCTGTGACAGATTTTTATCTGTCATCTGTCTACAGATTTTATCTGTCAACATAAACAACTATTTGTTTACATTTTTGTAAACACTTTAATATGTTACAATAATGCTTATTAGGCATATTTAACCTAGCGAGAATTGAATTAGAGACTCAGACTCTAATATGCTAGAGCAAGTCTCTAATTACTGAATTACTGCAGATATACACTATTTGTTAAGTATTTTGTAAATTGCATACAAAAGCATTTCTTATTATCGTTTAGTATAAAAAATCAGTAATATTAACCGTCAGTGACGTGTTAAAAGCGTATTTTCCCGCAACAGATTAGTTTTGTTTCAAAATTCATTGAAAGTTTCAAAAAAATTTATTCCGGCCTTTTTGAAGTCTGTAAAATTTAAAACATACACTTGGGTCTAAATATCCAAAAACTACTTCTGACATGTTTTCTCGACGTTTTATAACATTTATAGATTTTTGGATGAAAAAAATTTTTGGTCCATGTGATGGATATCCACCACATGCATGCCTTGGGTCAACACCAATCTATAAACTTTTTATGCCATCTTATTCTACACCAAGACCTTCCAAGACCTTTCCAACGAGTATAAATATGCCTATATTTGAAAATTTTCGATTTTTGGTCCATGTGATGCACCTGTGCGGCACATGCATACACTTAGGATAAAATGTCCAAAAATCATTTTTGACTTGTATTCTCGATGTTTTATGACATTTTTAGACTTTTTGGTGAAAAAAAGTAAAAAAAAAGGACGTCCACCATATGCATGCCATAGCTCGACATGGAGAACGAATCTCGCGGAAAGCTTCCGTTACACCGGTCTCATAGTCAGAACCAACAGATTGGTGCAAAAAGTTTTGAGAAAAACCGTTTCTGGAAAGACTAGTTACGAAGACAGACAGACGGACGGACAAAGTGGGCACAATAGCGCCTTTTTTCTAAATATGATGGAAAATGCGCTAAAAATCATACATAAATGTTATATTCGCATTTAATATCACCAATGCGAGAACAATGTTTAATGATTTGCATACTAAGAAATGCTTTTGTATGCAATTTACAAAATACTTAACAAATAGTGTATATCTGCAGTAATTCAGTAATTAGAGACTTGCTCTAGCATATTAGAGTCTCTAATTCAATTCTCGCTAGGTTAAATATGCCTAATAAGCATTTTTGTAAAATATTAAAGTGTTTACAAAAATGTAAAAAAATAGTTGTTTATGTTGACAGATAACAAAAAAAATCTGTGACTGATAGAATCTGTCTACAGAAAATTCTGTGACAGATAAAATCTGTAGACAGATGACAGATAAAAATCTGTCACAGATGAAATCTGCGACAGAAAAAATCTGTGACAGAACAGATTCTGTTAAAATCTGTCTTTTCCAACCCTGATTTTAAGTTACAGTCATTTTTAAGCTTAAGGGATATGAATATTAATTTAAACAAAGTCCTTTGTCAATCAATTTTGTTGAAGTTTGTTTACATATTAAATTATGTCATAAAAGCAAGAGCTGAGAACATTTTAGTTTATAGATTTCATAATTAATTATTTCTTGCTTTCTGCAATGTAAACTGATTCTTTATTTTGTTTGAACTAAATTACTGAAAATTAAAAGTAAGAATATATATTCATAATTTTATGTAAAAGAAGTTAATACAAAAAGAAATAACTTCTAAAAGTCTTAAAATCTTGTTAAAAACCAATTTCATGACTTAAATTTATGATTTAAAAAAAACTATAAATGCGTTGTTTGTTAACTTTTTCGTTCGAAAAACAAATTATTTAAGAAGACTAAAAAATACAATTTATCATAATTCAAAAATTTCACTGAAATAAAAAAATTTCAAACACATTCAAATATTTTTAAGTAAACTAGAGCACAAATCTTTATTAATAACTTTTTTTGTAAGCAAAGAATATTAAAAGGTACATTGAATTTATCATGATATATTTTTTACTTTTCAAGCTCATATTGTAAAATGTTTTTTTGTTGTATCAAAATTGTCAAGTGCACTTTTTTATCATAGTTTATTATTTTTTTGTTGAAGGCATCTCTAATTGAATTTTATTATGAGAGCGGTTTACATTAAGGATGACTTGATTGATGCAAACCATAAACACACTCATTCAGAAACCTAATAAGAATCTTATGAAAAATATTGTTAAGTAAATAATAATTTGAAAAAATCTGGTTCTTTTTAATACTTAAGTGATTGTGGTTGTTTGTTAAGAAAATAAAAACTCAACTCTAAATAAATTTATAAAAAACTTCTTTCTCTATTCTACACAAAAAAAATAAGTTGTATCATCATAAATACTTTTAAAATATTTCTTTATACTCTTTTCAATGCGTATTGTGTAAAAAATCTTTTTTTGACCTTAAATAATATTTTTTCTCAATTTTTGATAATTAAATTCTCTGTTTTTAATAAAAATATAAAAGAAGTCGTTCATTGTTAACAGTTAAATAAAATTAAGTGATGTTGTTAATGAAATTAGGAAAAATGCTCAAATAATTAAAAAATGTTCTTAAAATGCGCTCTCCTTTCGGGTGTATGTTGTTGTTGTAGTTTTTTCGGTCTCGCCATTAGTCGCACCAGTGCCGTGCGAAATAGTCGTTATAAACGATTTCACAACGACTGAATTCTGGTGCGTTTCATTTGTTTCTCCGCCTACGTCTGTATCCTTCAGTGTCTTTATATCCAAAATTTCTTTCGGATTCAAACTGGTTGTTGTATTATTGATTGACGTCGATAGCACTGATAAGCGGCCAACAATTTCTTCTGTCGTTGTTGAGCAGAGTGTTGTAACTGTCGAATTTAAATGATCTCGTACAGAATCTATTGTGATGTCACCCATTGAACTGGTGAGTGTTTCATTGTTATTATTGTTTACACTATTTGGTGAGGAATCAACTCCATTCGTCAAATGTTCTATAAACAAATTGAAATGTTAAAAATTAAAATCTTCAATTAAACTATAATTATTTATTCTCTATTACCAGTTTTATTTACAGCAATATCGCTATGAGCTGCACTAATTGGTGTTGTTGCCTCAATCGTTGTATTTTCATTTCCCTCTTCTGTCTCTAGGTTGTTATCGGCATCAACTGATTCTGATTCACGATCATCATCCCATTCTTCTAAATCAATTGCTCCATTAGGAGAAACAATTTTAGTTGCTGACAATGTAACTCGTTGTACTTCCGACGATGATAGCATATATAATGCTTCACCATGATTTGTGAAACATAATGAAGAAATTCCACTATAAAAAGGATAAAGTTATTTGAAATTCACAATATTTTTTAATTTTGTTCTTACTTGATATCTTCTCTTCGAATAACTGCTGCATTAAGTTGTCGTTTAAATTCTGGAATGGATAAAACAAGAACATCGCCCAAATTGGTAAGGCACAATAATCCATATTCCTTGTATAAAACATTCTCAACTGTCGGTGCTGCTGCATCGGTATTATCGCTAGCTGGTTGAGCTGCAAGTGGTGAAGCTGGTCTTTGTCCTTTTTGTGGACTCATAACTAATTGATCAGGTGAAACTGAGCATGTAAATGCACCAAATTGCATTCTTCTTACACTAAAAGAAATTTCAAATTTTCTATTAGAAAAAATTTTTATAAAATTTAATGCTATAATGAATTTATAAGAAAATAATACAAACAACTTTTAATAACAATTATTATTTTTGATATTAACAAACTTACCGAGCACCTTCATGTGCAGTCAATTTATATTTATTAATAGGCTTCAATTGTGGTAATGAAAAAAGTTTGAACTGTTCTTCTGATGCAATAACCACTTTGTGCGTACCAACTCCTGGACCATCTTGGAAATCCAAAGGTACATTGTTCTACGAAAATAAATAAGATTTTATTACAATTTTCAATTTTTTGTTGATTAGCTTACAGCATCAAACAGTGAGATAGCAATTACAGGTGCTCTATGCTTGATTTGTATTTCTTTAGCCAATTGACCCATAATTGGACGCGGTGCTTCGCCTGGTGTTAGTGTAGCTGCTCCAGAAGTTTGTGGAATGTGAAGAATAAAGATTGAAACACAACTCGAATTTGTTCCCGACCATAAAGTTGGAACAGCGGCATTAACTAAAAGATTTATGATCATTAAGATGTCGACAGTAAAATTAATTGAACTTAACAAGCACTTACCATTGGTAATATAAGTCTGCGCAAATGTGAGACAACGGATCATTGAGCCCATGCCGTCATCGACAGCACGTGCTTCAATCTGTCGCTCAACAGGCCTCGTTTCGGCTGGTATATTAGGTTGATTATTATTTCTAGTCGATCTTCCCTTGCGAAGACGTCTGAATGATTCACGCAAAGATTTTTTAAATGATTTTCTTCTCGAAATTTGTTCACCAGCACCAGTCAAGTCGTTTGGATTTAAAGTGCATTTATGAAGTACAGGTCGATTGTTTTTAAAATCATATAAAACGAGACCATGAGCAGTGCCAGCTGAGAGTAATCCCCATTTAGTTTGTAATGCCAAGCAAGTAATTGCTGCTGGTGGTTTAATTTGCAACACTCCAAGTACATCAACACCTTCAGTCAATGGTTGACTCTGTTCCAAAAGTTGCTTTTTAACTTTCAATGGATCATGACCTTTCCAAACAAATCCAAGATGCTCACTAACTAAATCCATTGTTGTTGTTTTTATTCCTTCTGTACTTTCTGAAGATGCATCATCAATAGAAGCTACAACAATATTTCCAGCCGTTCCAGCAATTATCAAAACACCAGTCCTCGGACATAATGAAATTTTCTTGACAGCTAAACGTGGATCATCACTGTAAGGATCAAATTGTCCAGCTTTTCTGAAAGGCGGTTCATCGTCGTCTTCTAATGGTTCATCATCGTCTCTTGGTTGATCCAAATCATCACTATTGCCAAAAAGATGAGCTGTTTTCACATGCAATAGTGGTGTTAGACAAATGTCAGAGCAGTCCCAGAATTTTACAGAACCGTCTTCATGACCTGTTAAAAGAATGTCATATTCATTTACATTTGAATCATTTGCACGCTCTGGAACTTCTCCGCCATTAATTGGCCATGTGATGTCACTGTATTTCGTATACTGATGAATGCCAGCCTGAACAATTTTATCATAAACTTCTGCTGTGACTTGTGATACCAAATGATTGCAAGTAACTGCAGAAGCATGAAGTGAATGCAAATATGGAGCGTTTATAAGTGGAAGAGATTTTTGTGTTAAATCATAAGCAACCAATTCTTCTTCTAATAATACAATCAATACTTCAGCTTGTGGTTTTTCATTTGCACTTTCGATATCTTTAAATGTCACAAAAAAGTCAATTACTTTTGATGTGAAATCGAGTGCAATTTTCGATCCATCTTTGCAATGCACTGAAACGCATTGATGATCACCGTAAGCTGATCGCGGCATTCCGCCTGAGAAAATAATTAGTTCATTGTCACCGCGAAAACCACGGACAAGGCGATCAATTGCTTTGCATGGATCAGGTCCATATGGAACGTACTTGACATTTTCGGGTTCATTTGTGCTTTCAATGTCCCAAGTTGCATATGATCCATCAGCGTGATACCATGTAAATTTATTTCCAATTTGATCCACGTAAATTCCTACGCTCATGCCATGACCTGGTGAAATATAGCTGCGAACAACTTTGCTCTCTTCCAAATCCCACAAAACGGCAAGACCACGATTGTATGCAATAAGAAGCAAGTGAGGCTGCTCAGGCAACTGCTTTATTGATTCGATGGCGCCAGGATTAAGTTTATAACTGGCTGGCAACTGATCATAGACTGCATCATGAAAGATTGTCGATTCTTTGATTTGGAAAGTCTTGAGATCAAATTGATAGACATTTCCACCTTCTGTTCCAATCCAAAGCAAATCTTTAATATAAGAACAACATAAAGTTGAAACTTTTTTAAATTTCTCCAAAGCAAGTGTCTTGATGGCAACTAAAAGTGTACCAGCTGGTTCCCAAAGTGTCAATTGATTATTTGATGTCAATGAAAGCAATCGACCATTTCCAGGAATGAATTCAAGAATTTGAACTGTACAATCAGTTGGGCTGGGATTTGTAGATGTGATGATTGGCGTTGTTTGTCCATAAAATTCCACACCTGGCTGACCAAACACCTTAATGACACCGACAGTTGTGCCGATAGCCATTAATTTCAAAACAGAATCATAAGCAAGCGAAGACGGTTTGTGTGGAAATCCATGTTGTACCGTCTAAAAGTAAAAATAGTAAATAGGAAATTAAAAAAAATCATTACTCATACATTTATGAATCATAAGAAAATTTCTTCATTTTTATTTTCAATGCCCACGGAGTGAATGTGAATGTAGCATTTATATGTCTTCACTTTGATTTTTATATTTCGCTCTCTTTCTCTTCTTTTTCTCAATTTATTTTGTATTTTTTAAAGAACACTCTTCATGAAGTCTTACACAAAATTGCTCTTTATTGAGTTGATCTAAATATCGTATTACGTAAAAGAAAGAAAAAACATGAATGAAAGCATGATTTTTTGAGTTATACCATTGACATCTGGCATTTTTTAATGTTTTCTAAGAACTGCTAATCAAGAAAGTATTTCGCAAGTGGATCAGAGTTTGATGATGATGATGAATAATAGGATTGTAGGTTAATTGTGAGAAGTTTTTATATTTTTGACATTTGTGTTAGTGAAGTTCAATTAAGGTGAATTTTGAGTTAATTTGAAGACTTGTCAAGATTGTGCCCAAATAAATTGATAATTTTTCAAAATTAAATTTCTTAAAAATATGTAAAGAAATTTTAATCCAAAACAAAAAAATTTCAAATTTGAAACTTCATAGAAATTTCTTGTTAACTTGTCATTATTACTGTAAAATTTTTTAGGAAAGAAAGACAATATTTCAATTTTAATTTTATAAAATTTTACGAGACGATTCATTGTATTTAAGATCATATTCGAGTCCAGTTTCATTTAAATTTTAAGTATTAAATCTTTACAAAAACTGTCAAAATGATCCATCATTGAAAATTTTAAATGACTCATTTGTCTACAGAATTTAAAATAAGGCGTTGTCTATAAAAAGTCACAGTGATATAATTTTTTTCTTTACCAAAACATGACTCAAAGCTTATCAGAATAATATCGGCTTAAGCCAATGAAAATGTGAGTATTTGTTATCAGAATTTTTGCACTTTTATGTTTTCGTATCGAGCAAACAAATTTATAACGAGATAGATAAGCCACAAAATCGATATCAAATCAAAAATTCTTCCTGCATCGAACTCTTTTATTGCATTTATGAAAAATTTTGTGTCGTTAGTTCCATTCACATATTCCCGTCTGTCTCTCATTCTCTTTTCCTTTTTATCGTATACATTTCGACATACATATCTTATCTTTTTTCTCCAATATAAAATGATTTTTGTTGTCGAAAGAAATGAACCTGTTTCTCTAACTCTCTTTATTTATACTTTTTTATCATTTTTAGAAGGCGCACCCAAATAATGAATGTGTGTTATATTTATTTAATTTTGCCGAAAGGTGTAAAATAATTCTCATGTACATAAAGTTTATATTTATAATATTTACTGATAAGAAATGTGAAAATAGTTGTGTGTTTGTTTCAACATTCATTTGTATATAAAGAACAATTTTGTAACTTTTTAATGTGTTGTCACAGTGAGCAGTGGCAGTAGTTATAATTTAGTTTAATTTACTTACCTTACGAAATGCATATAATTCCTTTTGCAATTTTTGACGTTCAGCTGATGGTTGCTGATGTCCTTTCGATCGAATAAATTTTAGCATGATAATAATGAGCAATAATTATTATTTTCTTTGACAAATTTACAATATTTTCTTTCAATTCTCGCGCTTTAAACTTCTTAATTCATTCTTCACCACACGAACTCTAATTCTTTCCTTCTTTCTCGTCGTTTTTCTCCAAAAATATTAAATTCTAATCTGTGAATGAAGTAAAGAAAAAAAATTATTATAGGTCACGATTACTAGCATGCTAGGGTGTCGGTTTTTAATTTTCATGCATGCTTGCACAATTGTGCACTATTAGGAATGTGGGAATTTTAAGTGTGTGTTTGTATTCAAAATAAATTTTAAATTAATGACCTTCCCAAAAAGAATAAAAATTCACAAGAAAAATAATGCGACCAACAATCGACAAAGTGATTTGTGTGTGAGTAAGATTAAGAGTCAATTGTCGAAATAAAAAATTGCAGAGCAGCGAGCCTCGCTTTAGAAAAAATAATCTTTGACTAAAACAAGTTTATTCTCCAAATTCTCTCTCCTTTCTTCTTCGGTCGGGTTATTTTTATTTTCATAGAAAGTAAAACACTAACTTTACGAGATTTAAAGCAAAGCAAAAGAAATATACATAGCCTGCAGCAATATCTTTTTATTTTGCACATTTGTGTATTAAGAAGAAATCTTTTTTTTACAAACTCCCTCTTTACCTGTTCTTGCTGTTGTTTCGTTATTCACGAGAAAGCCAGAAATCTTGTTAGACAATCTCGCTTAAAACGATTTCTTTCTTTCTTTCTTTCCCTCTTACTCACTCGTTTGCTTATTTTTTGAGAGATATTTTTTATTCTAATGAATGCAAAAATAAAAAGTTCTATCATGTATGTGCTAGGCAAAAAAATCAACAGGTGTGACAGAAGAATTTGTAACAATCAAACGCCACCAAACTAAGAAAGATCGAGTGCGTTAGAGAGCAAGCAAGAAAGGAAGGAAAGGTGAATAGCACACATTAATTTTTCTTCATCATCCATATGTTTGTGTTTGTATGTGATTGTGAATAAATTTTGTCTCTTTCAAAGTGAGAGACTGACACTTTTTTTAATCACAATTTTACCTGATATATAAAGTTATCCAAATATTTTCAACACGACAAATTCACTCCTATCGAGTCGAAAAACAAAGTTTAACTGATAACAATAAGGTAGAAAATGTAATTGAGGCACAAAATGCGATAATAAAATTATTATTTTTTTGTTGAGGTGTGGTTCAATCACAACTTTGACTTTTCTTTTGATAATTTTTCAAACTTTTTAATTCTTTCACTATTCGGTTTTATATGCAATGAACTTCATACAATCTTGGGATAACATTAAAAATACATTTTACGTTTTATACATTGCAAATATGACTGAAATTTAATAAAATATTGTAAATTGTCACTACCGAACTAAGAATCTAATTGAACTTGAGATCGTTTGGGTAACTTTACATTGAATGTATTTCCGAATGAAGACAGTGAAGCGCATTTTTAAATTCCTTTAAAATATTAAGTAAAAAAGTTCAAATCAATTTAATTAAATTTGGAAGAGTTTTTATTTTTTAAAAATTTCAAGAATATCTTCTTAAATTAAAATTTTTATAATAATCATAATAGATGACAAAGTGATTGAAATACTCAATAATGTTTTGTAAAATATAGTTTTGAACTTGATCTTATTTACTAGCTTTTGCATAAAAATCTTTATTTTCATTTAATATTTTTAAATTTTTTAGTTTAATACTTTGATTTTATGAAAATTATAGTTCTGAAGTTATAAAATTGCATAAAAATTAAATTTCATCCAAAAAAGATTGTTTTGAACTTAAAATAATTTTCTAAAAATTTCTGCGATTCGCAAAAAATTCTCGATATTTTTTTCGACAAAGCCACATGTCATTTTGTCACTTTAACCGTTGTATAATTAAATCAAACTACCTACTTGTAAACTATTCCTTGTTTTATTTTTATATTCTATAAAATTTATATTAAATTCTACTAATCAAAGAGAATTTTGTAAAATAAAACTATCATAAACAGTCGCACAATATAAACACAATTTCTTTCGATGGAATAAATTAATTTAAAAGCTATGAATTTTAAAAATTAAAAATTTTATAATTTCATTTAAGAAATATGATAGTTAAATAGATTATTAAAAATTGAAAAAATATATTTTACAAAAATAAAATTTTATGATATTCATCATGATAAAATTTTATGACTCATATAGAATCCGAAATTTTTATGATATAATTCTTTGAATGATTTATCTGAAAATAAAGAGAAATATCAAACTTCAATTGAATTTTACAATTTTTCCAATACTTTATTAATCTTAATTTTTCATCATTTTTTGTCGTTACAAACAAAGATTCTTATTGATTCTAATTAACTGGTATTTTTATAATTTTTTCATTTTTAAGATATTTTTTGTTGTTGAAATAAATGCTATAATTCTTTTTTTTGGAGAACTTAAAAATTATGACATGATATTTACAAATTTATTATTATTTATTGCAAATGCAACATTTTTTTCATTTTTTCGCATTTACAATTATTAATCAACAATTTCTTATCTGCTCAAAAGAACTCATTTTTATCATCATCAATTCATTTTACATTTATGAAAAACTTTTTTTGCATTAATTTTTCTTTCACGTAATATCTAAAAAAAGTTTTCTTTGTGATGGAAAAAATTCTTTCTTTTTATACTTTTCTGTGTAATTAATTCCAAATTAGTCTTTCAATAGCTTTATCAATTTTATTTTTTATCGTTTATGTATTATCATTATTACTTTTCTTTTAAATATTAAAAAAGTCAGTTTTTTAAAATTCATCTAAATAAATTGTTGTGTTGTATCATTAATAACTATTAAATAGTAGAAAAATTTTGTTTGAGTAAAAAGACCATGGAAATGAATATGAAATGGAAAAGGAAGAGTATATAACTAAGAATAAGAATGATTTCACCTTTAAAAGTGATGTTCACTTTCTTACGATTTTCACGAGTTTAAAATTTAATAATATAATAGGGTATAGTAATAGGTAGAGTCATATAGTCTTTCGTTGGAAAGTAAAATATATATATCATAGATAAGATATCAATTGAATGTAGATAACGTGCTTGTTGCTTCTTCTCTTCTAATTGGTAGACGAAACGGTTTTCTTTTTCAATAATTTCATCATATTTACACATTTTTATTCTAGTCTATTCTAGTTGATTTTTCTGGTTTTTCTCAATTTTTTTTATCTACAGAACATTTCTAATAATATTATTTCATTCAATATATTTTATGGCACACTTTTGAAAATTTATTCTTTTCATTTATTTGTATTAAAACAAAAAGAAATAAAATAATAAAAATAGAAAATTAGAAAAAGTGTTGATTAAATGTCCTCTTTGGTGTGTACAATTTATCCGCTTCACATAAATTCTTATTCACATAAAAAATTTTGTTCTCTTTTTCATCTTAAAATCAAATGATTGTGTATATAGAGATGTGTAAAACTTAAAACCTACATATATGTGACAAATAAAATTGATCCCCCGTAAAATGCAAAAAAAATCTTTTTCTTTCAAATTCTTCAAATACTTGAGCGTTACGTTACAAATTACTGAATAAAATGGCGATGATTCACTATAAAAAAGAAGTCAGAGTACGATACATTTTAAAATACTATATTTTTTAATTTCATGTGCTCTCAGTATCGCAATTGGATGGTAAATAAATTTTATTTACGCATTTCTTTTATTCTTCTTTATTTTTTATGTGTTTGTCAAGATCCCTGATCGCAAAATTTTTATTTTTTTATGTGTGTTTAAAGATTTTTATTCTTAACTTCAACAATGCATTGCCCTTATTCTAAACTTTTTCTTCATTAGCAATTTTTATTTATCTTAAAATTTTCTTCCTCATTCAGCTAAAAATCAATTTTGTAAAATTGAACGAGTGCTTTTTGATGCATAGAGTTTCTTTTCATTAATGGTATTCGCTACTACGTAGTAATCAATCAATTTCAATTATAAACTTCACGGCATATTTTTTGTATCGATTTTTGGTTATAATAAATTTGAGAGATAAAAATTGACGAAATACATTTGTTTATACTATTCTAAAGCTCTGCGAAGATTTTATCATCTGCTCCTTTACTTTTTTTGTTTTGACCACAAATTGAAAATCCACTAATATTCATTTAATGTATTTTATATTATTTTATCTATTCATTCATCATTCAACAACAATTTCATAATAATAATAAAGAATGAAATATCATTTAGAAATGAACGAAATTGTTGAGCAAATTGAGGACTTCAAACACGAATCCTATTACCCTCATTAATTTTTCGATAGCGTTTTAATTCGCGTTCGAGTTGTAGCTTATCGGCATAACCGAGTCCCGAGCTGCTTCGTCTCAATCTTCTACTCTTACTATTAGTACTTACTCTTTTATAATAATTATCAAAATGTTTATTTCGCTTCATTGTTGAGTAGGATGAGGAGGATAGACGTTGTTTCTCGTGAGATCATTCAATTAAATGACGTTGTTTGAGCTTTGGCTTATGGTAATTGTTATTACTGTTATTACTCTTATTAGAGTGATGGCGCCTTTCGCGCTTAAGCCTATGCTATTCAGTATCAAAGTTATACATATAAGAGAGTAAAATCTTTAGTAGTTATAGCTCCGTTGCAGAATAGTTCTCAAATGGTTGCTGCAATAGTTCGCGTGATTTACGACTCTTTATACCTGTATTAGATCCTCCGCTAAACGTTGTCTGATGAGGATGATGATGATGGTGTGGCAGTGTTTGAAAATTTTGCTGCTGTTGTTGTTGCTGCTGTTTTGATGATGTTCGATATTGATGTGAGTCATCATATGAACGACCAATATTTCTTTCTCTATCTCTTGATCTTTCACGCTCATAATTTCTTGATGATGGATATTGTTGCTGCTGCTGTTGATGATGTTGATAACTTTGTTGATGTGACGGTATAGCTGGCAGTGGCTGTTGAGCTCGTGATAAAGAATTTTGAGTGCGACTTTTAGGTGGTAATACTGGTGGCATAACCTTTGCAGGCACTGCAGGACGTGATTCACGATCACGTTGTTGTCGCTGTGTTGTGCCACTTGGATAGCTTGATTTTGTTGGTTGTGGTCGCTGTAATGAGCGATAATTTGTCGGATAATTGCTGGTCAAATTTGCAGCACATAAAACTTGTGGATTTTTTGACGATGATGACTGTTGAGTTGGAATTTCTGGCAAGGGCTGATTTATAATAGAGATCGATTTTGTTGGTGGCGGAGCATGATCTTGACGATGAGATGAAGTCTCAATACTAAAGACAGACGTATTTGGCTTCGACATTTCATTAATTTCATCACGATGTTTCTTTAAAATACTTGATGTTTCACTGAAACCAGTGCCGGGTTTTTTATATGGTAATGAAGCAGTTGGATAAGTCTGTTGGTTATAGTCACGCGATACAGTCGAGATGGTAGAATAATTTGGTTGAGATTGCGATTGCTGTTGTTGTTGCTGAAAACTCTGTTGAAGCTGATAAGTTTGAAGTTCTAATTGTTGATTATTTGGTTTTTGCAAGTGATGCTGTTGTAATTGAATATGCTGCTGCTGCTGTTGAGATTTGAATATTTGGTTGTGAAATATTTTTAGGATTTTGGACTTAGTGAATCACCAAAGCGGCCACTATGTTTAAGAGTTGCACATTTGCTAGTTGAAAGTTGGGCTGTTTTTTGTTGTTGATTTTTGGGACCAATACTGACATATTTGGGATCAAAACGATTAAAATTTGCGCATGTAACATCTCGTGGATCGTGTTCGTCTGAAAATGAGTTAATAAATATGATGAAAACGAACAGTTGGTTTTTTTATTATCGTTAAGCAAATAAATGAAATCATTACCTTTGCCTTTATCGCCTGCTTTGCAGGCTAGTGATTCTCAGTAAAAGTCATTCGATTCAAGAGTTTTGCACTGTTTACTTAATGTCGCATACTTTCCGTTATTGGGACCACTTAAGTGAGCAGAATGGGATGGCAAGCGTCCTAAAGTCTGGTGACCAGACCTCTCGGACAATCTAAAAAAGGCATTAACATAATAATTAGTATTATATATGCAAATTGAGTGCCATATGTTCAAATGTTTGAAACAAGTATAAATACAAAAGAAAGAGACGACATTTAGTACATTGAAACAGTTTAACATTGAAAAACTATATATGAATATAATGCTTGCTTTTTGCGTGACATTAAAAAAACCATAATAAGTATAAAAGAGTACACAAGGTAGAGAGTAATACCTTGCATAGCAAATTTTGATAATTTCTTTCAAGAAATAATAGAACATGATTCAATTTCTAAAACTTTAAGTTAAAATAAAAGTTTGTCTTTTTGTCAATTATTTACGATAATTTAAGTTATTAATCAAGCTTTAAGTTATTTGTGTAAATTGAAAATTTTAAGAAATTGAAACTAACTAAATTTAAACAATTAAAGCTAGTAGTGATTTTCTATTATTTCTTAACATAATAAATTTCTCAAAATGAACATTTTGCAAACCTAATCTCATCCTAAAGAAAAAAGTACATAAAGGTATAAATGAAAGTTCCTCATCGTACTTATGCTTTTTGTGTATATGTGTGATTCATAAATTTATGGATGTATGTGTGTAAGTTTGTGAATGATGACTTAATATGAATGGCAAATTATAAAATAAATATAAGTATGTACTTATAAAGAGAAAAGAGAAAGGAAGGTGGCAAAAAAGAAGTTAAATGCATTATAAAGAAGAGGACATTTATGTATATAAAACAGAAGAAAGGAAATTGTCTCCTACATATATTTACCATCCAAAAACATCATTTGAATTTTTATAATAAAGTCACTTTTTTTCTTGAGAATAAATAAATAAATAAAATACCTAAACATTAACGAGCGTATAGAAGTCTTTGTGGAGGAAGTCGCGCCACTATTAAAAGTGTCGGCGACAATAATTAAATAAGAATTAAAGTATAAAAAAATTATAAGGAAAAGAAGCCATGCCTTTGCAACGAAATGTCATGCACATCATCATAGGTAGGTGGCGGACTATCGCCATTTAATGATGCCAACCCTCTAGCAGCTCCATTGCGTGCGTGCGCGTGAGGAGCACCGTGATGATGACCCATTGTATGCGATGTATACTGCTGTGAATGCAACAGTGTGCGATTGATTGTGGCCGTTCCACTGGAAATTGGTGCAGGTACAGATGGTGACATTGATGAAGTTGATGGTGGGAAGAGTGGAGCACTTTCAGCCTTATCTTCGAATGGGCGTCTGTAATTGAAACAACAATCAATTAAAAAGTCATTTGAGAGAGAAATTAAATACTTACTTCTTTGTCAAGTAGATCCAGGTATGTGAATCAACACAAACGAGAATAGTGAGCAAGAATGCAGTTGCAATAGTTGCAATCATCATCAATGCCAAGCCAAACAATCCTCCATGACATAAACTTCTCGCAGCACTATTATAATGAATTTGAATCGCACGACTATCAAGTAGTTCAGTCAAGTCTAAGAGAGAAAAGTTTTTTGGCATAAGACTTGAAAACTTAATAAAATCACATTAATTTAAATCTTACTCGCTAGAGCACTGGCACCGTTGTCAATTATTTTATAAAGATGTGAAATTCGTCCTGGTACATCATGACTTGGGAAAATTCTTTTGCCAATATCTTCAAGTTGATACAATGATCGTTTGGCCAATTCAAGATTTTCACGAGAATTTCCAAGACGAATAACAAAATGATTTGTGCCAGATGCACCGCAATTCGACTGATAGATATATTGCAGTCGTTGTTGAGCACAGAAATGTTGATATGGTGCCATACAAAAATCAGCGGCTGCAACAGATGTTGCTAGATAAATTCCAGACAAAAGCCAACAGATCGCAACAGTGAATAAACCAAGAACACTGAAGAAGATTAATAGACATCGAGAACTTCGAGCAACACCGATAACAAGAACTGTGCAGAGAAAAAGCAAGAAGGTCAAGAATCCAAGAGTTATAGGCCAACGAAGTAGCTCATAAAACTCAAATTTATCAATAATCTTTTGCAACAGTTCATCAGATTGTGAAGGATTAATGAAGTAAATAGCAGCATCGATTCCACTGATAGCTTCTGTGATATTTTTCACTGCAAGTTGAGCTACATCCATCATGTGATTTAGTGCGGTCTCATTGGAAACTTTCACTTCATACAAATCATCGATATCAAGTACAGCTCTGTCCTTTAAGCCTCTTGACAAGTAGCTCGTCTAAATAGAGTGAAAAAAAAAGCGATTAGAATTTTTATTGACGGCTTATTGAAATTTTTTGATATTTACCTGATTGCGAACGCTAATAAAAAGTCGATTGAGTTGTTTTCCAGCATTAAAGACTTGAACGAGTCCATTATGTAAATCATCGTTACCATATAGACCACCACCAATAGCACCACAGCACAATATTGTGAGGAATATTAACGTACATTTTTGGCATCCAAAAGTTCGCTGCTTTTTAGATTTACGATCGCAGCATCTTGTCATTAAGTAGAGAAGTAATAGAAACAGCGAGCCGATAAGTATGGCAGCCGGAATTGTTGCGAGAATCGTGAGACTCTGAAATAAATAGAATAATAAATAACATCATGTTACAGTTATTAAAAACATGAAGTAAAACTTTCAAAATAGAAATATGTACATTCGACGCATTTCAGTTTATAAACTTGAGTTTGTTGTCGAACAAAAAAAAAAGAAAATCTTATCAGGAACTATGTGTGTGAGTCACTCTTGTTGAGGCAGTTGTCAAACAACATTTCAATGCATATATCTAAACTGTATTATGTGCCTATGTAGATGTATATATGTGGCATATATAGCACTTTAGTTAATTCTATTGTTTCGTATTTGTTGCATGACGAGGCTTATGATTAATGATTAAATCGATAGAATGATGAAAGTCATAAAGGATGTTCGCCATAGATTAATAAAAATTAATAAATTCCGACAAACGTTCTTCGCATGATAATGAACTAAAAAAAGTAAAAAAGTCCGAAAATAACCGGATATAAATACTTTAACAATAACTTCTTTTTTTGCACATTTCATTGACTCTATTCTCTTACATACTCTACGTGATCTTTAAAAATGAAAAAGATTTTATTTGAACTTAGGGTCCATATAATGTTCATATATTCATATATGTGTGAGAATCATATGGTAAGCAAATCACATGTGTAAGTTTTAGCGCAATAATAGTGTCACCAACAATGAGAGATAAATTTTGAAATAAAACTGAATATAAGAGAAAACAAAAATTTTATTATGGGATGTAAAATGAGGCAAAAAAACGAGTGAAGAACGGAGAAAAATGAAGTAACATAAATAAACACGCACGCACGTACTCGGCAAAGTGAAGAAACAATATTTCCATCTTTTCTTTTGAGATAGAGAGAGAGAGTAAAAGCAAGAAAAAAAGATTTGGACTCTGGAATTGAATTGCGGAGCAAATGTTTCAAACAACAGCATTGATTGGTTTTTTGTGAGTTTGTTTATGTTATAGTGATTAATTGGACAATATTGTGAATTTTATTTGATATGATAAATTATAAAAGCAGTCTAAGAAATATTCTTGAAACTCTTATCAATTAAGGGAATGCAATGAAATAATTAATATGAAAAATAGCCACAATACTCATTTGTCGACCTTCAATAGCGTAAAAAAATTGTTTTTGATGTGTACTGACAAGGCATTTTAAAGCAACAAATACTTTAAAAAAATGCTTCTTTTTCCTACAACTACTCAATTGACATTGAACTTTTTCTGCTCTTATACTCTATGTCATTGCATTCACATTTGATTTTTAGAAGAGTTGTCGTGTTAATGTTTACTTTTTTTTGGAAAGTTCCGAGAAACAAATGCAGAAGAAAAGAGAACTTTCTCTGTTTGCGCGAAACTAATTTTTATTTAAAAAGCACGAGAGAGCGAGAGACTTAATGAGACACCGATACAAAGCAAAATATAATTTGAGATATTTTTATCGCGAAGTGCAGACATATATATTTATAATTTATTTCTGCCGGCGACCGTCACTCTCTCGAGTGTTTTTTCTCTTTTTTTCATTTCCTCGTTGTATTCGTAATCAGCTGTTCATTTGCTTATCGATTTGTAGCCTGATTGTTTTATTAATATCAATTTATCTTGTAGTTGTTTATTTCAGTTATTGTGAAAGAATTCATTATGAATTCACAAAATTCAAAACAAAAGCCAGAAAATCCTCTACAGAATGCATCTCGATTGAGCAGAATGACATTTTGGTGGCTTAAAGATCTGTATAAAATTGGTATGACACGACCAATTACGGACGATGATGTTTATCAGACAATTGACCATCATGAATGTGATCGAATAGCAAACAAATTTAAAACGTTATGGCAGAAGGAACTTGATGGATCAAAAAGACCAAGTGCACTTAGATTAATTTACAATGCTTATGGACCGCCTGTACTGATAATTGGATTACTTTTCTCGGTCTGTGAAACGTTGATGCGTTGTGCACAGCCGTTGTTGCTAGGTGAACTTCTTACTTATTTTGCTGATGAAAGTGCATCGAAAGAATGGGCATATATTTACGCAGCAGGAATTGTTATATGCTCGATTGTTCCTGTAATAACATTCCATCCATTTATCTATTACATTTTTGAAATTGGAATGAAAATAAGAATTGGCTGCTCAAGATTAGTTTATGATAAGGTGAGTGCGTGAAGCAATACTTGCTAATTATTTCAACTAACTTTAATATTTTCAACTTAGATTCTTCGAATAACAAAATCAGTACAAGAAGATGGAATGCATGGAAAAGTGATAAATTTACTATCAAATGATTTCTCAAAATTTGATATTGCACTTGCATTCTTGCATGATCTTTGGAAGGGACCATTTGAGACAATTCTTCTAGGATTTTTAATTTATCGTGAAGTCGGAATTTCTGGTGTTTTTGGAATCTTGTTTATTCTCTCGTTCATTCCAATACAATGTGAGTAAAAATAAATAATTTTCATTTTTCCTGTGCACTTTGTGCATAGTTCATTGACCTAAATTCATCATACTACGTACTGCAAAATTTCATCAGTCAAGGCAAATAGTTTTTTACGTACTCATAAATTATCTACCTTATCGCATGAATGTGTTTCAAGTATTTCACATTCTCATGATGGATATTTCATGATTTTCATTTAAATTTTTTCCTTTTTCTCTTTACTGTAGCTTATATTGGTAAAAAGGCTGCACATTTTCGAAATCAAACAACTAAACGAACGGACATTCGTGTTCGATTGATGAACGAAATTATCAATGGCATACAGGTGATCAAAATGTATTCATGGCAACAAAATTTTGCAAAAGTTATTGAAAAAGTTCGTAGGAAAGAGATTGCAGCTGTTAAAGGCAGTAGTTATATTCTAGCGTTGCTGTATACGCTTTGGGCAGTTTCACGTGTTTCTCTGTTTCTAACGCTGATAACGTTTGTGTACTCTGGCAATGTGCTTACTGCTCGTAAAGTCGTTAACAGTTTTTATCGTCACAGCATTTTATAACATCTTAAATATGTCTATGGTTTTTTTTTTAGATCAAAGAAGAAAACTTTGTTGCTGATTTGCATGGACATTTTATGCTAGACCAGCATCGAAATGAATGCGATTGTTGTTGCGGCAATTGCGGTTGCTTTGCATTGTTTGCTTCGATAAGACATCGTCGTAACGCTGTTTGGTCAGAAGAAAGTTCCCATTTCTGTTTTTGCAAAATGAACTGGAACATAAACTTCTTCGTTACTGACTTGTGTCAATTTTCAATTGTTTTCTTCATCGTAAACGTAGATGGCAGAATTTTCATTTCACAATGTTTTAATTTCATCAATGATGCGTGTTTCGAGCTCTTCAATTGAATTTTGTGTCAATTTCATGAGTATAGCTGTTAGATGTAGTCATCGCTGTAGTATTGCTCATCTTCATAGTCATATGAGACATTTTTACACTTGCAGACAGTCTTTGTGTTGTTTAATTTTGCTGTGCCTTATCTGTATTGCCATTGCTCTGCTTTGATTGATGTTGATCAGTGCTTCAGCAGCTTCTTAAGTCTATAGCTCGGTGATCTTTTGAACTTTTGATCGTTGAGTGTATTCCATGATGGCTGTTGTTACTCGAAGATTCAAAAACATAACCATAATCGTATCGGATAAATTTTCATGAATAGTCATATCGTCACACTTCAAGAATGTTGGCAGTCGATAATGAAAGTTACAACATTCAGACTTTGAAGAATATCGCGAAATGATTAATGGGTCACCGCGACATTCGGAACGATTAATTTTTTTCAAATGACTGTTGAAACCTCCTATTACTGATCGAATCGAATTGAAAATGGGAACTCGAATAATCACGTCGAAATAAGTGGCTCAAATTGGAAATCGATTAACATAATCGATCATCGAGTCTCGATTTACTAAGGAAAACAACTTTTGGAAAGTAGAGAGGTTATAGTCGACGAGAGTGAAAATATTCTAATTCTTGCGATTTTAATCACGAAATTGAAATTGGCAGTCAGCTCGAGTTGTTCATGGCTTCAATCTTTTGGCACAAGACTGTTCTCACACGCGAATTGCAACAAAAAACGCTCGAAAGTTATCGATGGTGTTCGTTCGAATCAAGATATAATGTCGAAGTTTTTATCTATGAATCGTATGCATCTCATCACAAACATTAGTCATCCAAGTACATGAATTATAAACTCACTCATTTCAAACACTATGAATTATAAAATGTTATTAAATCGTTAACTATCTTTTATTCAACTTGTTAATATAACTGATCTAGGCCCAAAATGCGTCCTCTGATGTACGCAGAGACTTTCCCATCATGTTTATATTTTAAAGAAATTTCAAAAATTAAATTATGATGCATCAAGAACTCAATATATTCATAAGTTATGTGTCATTGTATTTCAAATCTTCAAATTTAAACATAAAAAACTTTAATTAGATTTCAATCTAATAAAATAAAAATTCTGATAGGCATAATTCAAAAGCTTCACATTATTTTAGCTTTCATTTATTCGCTAATAAGATTTAAAGATTCTTGTAAGAAAAATGAATGAAATAATTTTTGGCGCGTCTTTTCAATAAGAATGAAATGAGAAATAGAGAAAATAAGAGAAGATGACAAACAAGAATGAAATAGGCAAGAGAAACGAAGATAAAAATTAAAAATTTTTATGGGACATAAACATAAACATTAAAACACGTGTTGCCCATATTATTTACTGAAATGTTGCATGTTAAAAGAGGGCAAAATAAAAACGCAAAAAATTAATTTTTATAAAATATAAAAAAAGTTATTCTTATTTTATTTGGAAGACATTCGATTAAAACTAATTAAAATATACATAACAACTAATTAAAGCAGAAATGATCACGAATTGTCGAGCTAAATCACATTTTGTTTTTATAAACTTTGTTTTTTTTTTGAGATCAAAGGAAGAACTTTGTTGCTGATTTGCATGGCA